>OZ023316.1:27036698-27069198 GCA_964007375.1 Ophion obscuratus
GCCTTTTCGGACCGACGGTACCCCCAATTCAGGGGATCAGCTTTGGTACCCGCTTTAATGCGCGTGAGGGTCTTGTCTATATCGACGGTCAAGGGAGAAGCACGATGTGACGGCGGTGCGGGGGCAGAGGAGGCGGGAGGCAAAGGGAGAGGGCAACGAGTGGGAGCACACTCTGGCAACTGTCACCCGCGATAGAATTACTAATATCGATCTTCATACTTTCGTCGGGGGCAAAAAGCGACACACGCGCGCGTATCTAACCCATCGCCAGATGCAACTTCTCGAAATGCCATACCTTTGTTGCGCGATGCAGCGCTCAGCGAATTTTATCACACGCGCCCGATACAAAACGAAACGTGCCGGGGGCAACGAACCCTCGTGGTTATCGCGTTTTATAGCTTTAGTCGTTGAAGGGATTTTTGAGCTGAAGTTGAAGAGTTGAATGTTTGCAGGGAATTTTTTTTTACCTTGCCTTCTTTAACTTATCGTCGGAAATCATTGTATGTTTAGATTGTACAACTCTCGAAAGGAACGTTAAAATCGTTTGAGTCAATTTCGTAGTCTGAATATTTCAGAATTTGTTTGGGTTAGTCACGAAAATATATTTTCATTGCAGCACCGTGGAGTTTGTCAATACGAATCGATTACCATACAATGCTCTGCCACTCTAACCGTTCGAGCTTTCATTGTCAGCTCTTGCCGAATCAATGTACTCCGCGCATTTTCCAACTAACGGGTTATGCTTAGTTGTAACAGTCAAAACAGCTCATTGCTGGTATCTGTTACAGAAAATCGCGATGATAAATTTCTACAAAAATTAGGTATTTGATAAAGTACCACCTGGAGAACACTGTCATTTTTTTGTGTAAAAATATTTAATTAAATCCGATTTACAGTCGTTGTAAAGCACCTCTCAAAAACGTATTTTGCAGTGAGCAATGCCCTTCTGAACTAGGTTATCTAATATAAAAAAATCGAATAAATTTCAGTCCATCCTATGTAATTCTATTCAAAATATCACGTTTTAAAAAATGCCGCGTATTCAATGTGGAGTCTTGGTTTTTGGGGAATAGGCATTTTTCGTTAATTGAATTGAAAGTAAGTATACATCGGGAAAAAAACCTTCGCACAAATACTACATTTATACATCTAGACAAACCCCTAAAAAATTTAAAAAGATCGATGCAGTAGTTTATTAGATATTATTTCACTCAACGACTTGGAAAATGTACCTTCGAGATAAAAGCGTTTAAAGCTTCCAACGACGCTCCGAGCGTTCGGACGGGAGTAAACATAAATATAAATCTGTCAATTTCGATCCGACCACCTTGAAAATATATTGGTTCTGGAAAAAGTGGTTTTTCGACTTTAACAACTAGGCATAAACCCTTTAAAACATTAACTCGCCGTACTTGTGTACCTTTGATTCGAGTACTTTTTTCATGACCTGCATCTTTGTTAATCACTCTCAATCATTTTAAATTTTACTTTTACCGCTTTTTTTTCGAACCTGAGAATATAGTTTTGTGTCTCCAAACTCTGTGTTAGTCTAGAGCCCAACGAGTTTGTGCTATCGCGATCGTCATGCGGGCACACTCCGTGTGTGGCATGTGCTCGCTCGGGGAAAGGGTACCGAAGATACAACACACGTGTGTGCGTGTCTTGGTGTGAGCATCCCTCTACCGAAAATCAGCTCTTCACCGATCGCGCACGCCAGATTCTCATTGTCATCGTACAAAAGTGTTGAATGTTCACGACAATTCTTCCTACCCGTAGATGTCTGTAAAATGTTACGTAGATCTCTGACTTTTATCGCCGTGCAGCCGAAATCCCATGCATCGTACGTCGATTAACATCAGTGCATTCTTTTTTTGCAAAACACTCCGTATTTCCTTGAAATTCACATTTTTGTCATCTGACACGTGCGACAATAAAATTGTTCTTCCCTGTTGCTCAAAAAAAAACTTGGCTGCTACATCTTTATTTGGGTTTGTTTGCAGACTTCGAGGAGGGCTCGTCCACTGGCACCAACGTGGATAAAAACGATGGGTGAGTCTCGAAATCGTCATTTCTATTTTAAATCTCTTTCCCTTGCCTCGTATTTTACGCGCAATTGGATCATACTTGAAGCTATCGAAGTTTTCGTCATTGGAATACAAGGAAAAATGCTTTCTCATTCTTCATTTATTTATTTGTATTAGTAACCAAAAGCTGTTTCTTTACAGATGTAGGTTGGAGATCTCTAATGATTTCAAAAATCGTTCAAGCGGTTGGTATCCTGGCAATCTATGCCTATTCATGCCACTCCAATTCTATGGCAATCTAAATCTGCCATAAAACAGGGTAATTGAAAAAAAATTGAATATTCATTGCATTCCTATGATGCTGACTTTGTCACATCCTTGCAGTCTTGTCCCATTTGATAAGGACCAGCCACAAAGAAAATAAACGAGGATACGTTCGATACTACGATTGATAATATGATAAACAAAGACTCAACGACATTGCCGAAAGTAATCGCCTGCTGTGTCTCACGACGTTAAACAAATCCGGAAGTTAGTTGAGCAAGCATCGAAGTTGGGCCCACAGCCCGCATCCTCTCGTCGGATGCTCAATCTTATCTACTGACAGTTTCGAAGGTACTCTGTTCGCCTTCGACAATTAGAAACTCAAAAGTACGTTGTAAAGACGTTTCTACCCTTAACTCGAGCGTTTCTCACGTTAATAATATTTTCCTCCTACTGCTACCTTTTCTTTTTTGCTTCAAATTCCTCTTTGAAAGATTCCAATCGTCGCATTGGAATTCACACACGCGGAACTAAACTCCCACGTTCCATCCCCAAAGAATTCATTGATCTTCCATTCACCCTATATATATATAAATTTTTTACAACACAATATCTACAGCCTAGTAAAAGACTGAGAATACATCGAGTCCACGAAAGTCTTTGGCCCCAGAGCCAGGGTTTATTCCATTCGTTTCCCAACTAGCGCCACAAAACGGTAACACCATAAACGCGGAAGATCACTTTAAAGACATAGCTGAGAGTTCCACGATGGCCCATCTATCGCCCATTGACCCACAGAGCAAAAAGTCCATATAGTCCATACAGAACACCCCCAAAACACTCGTGAAATGTCTGCCTATATGGTCGGTAGAAATTTGAAGAAAAAGAAAAAGGAACCACTCTCGAATCCATGTGAATTCTCAAGATCTCAGCTGACTGGCGCCATTTGCCGGCTCATAATACGAGGCTTCTGTGAAACCAACGAACACCCACACACGAGCAGTATGATGCACTGCTTTTCCAGCTCGTTTTTCTCCGAGATTTCTCGGAAGCGACAAACCCCCGTGCACGGGACAAAATATCAAAGAGGGCTTCGCGGCCTATTTGCAATATTCGGTTTCCCAATGCCCTCTCCATTCGGACATAGGATGGTACGTCGGAGCCGTGTTTATCCGTGTGGGTGGGGGGTCCGTAAGGTGAGCCTTGCAGGGAAGAAGCTGTATGTGCGAGAGAGCTCGCCGTCGGTAGGCACAAGCATCCGCGGGCAAAAGAAATACGTACCGACACGTTGGAAGATCCTCTACGGAATGCACCGAAATGGACCGAAATCCCACTACACACTTAGGCCCATCTCTCTTCATCTCTTCTCCTTGCTCTCCGTCCGTGTCATCGCTGTTTCTTTCTCCGCTTCCTCGGTGTGAGGTTTGAATGTGGGGTGTTGGTGGTGGCGGGTTGGAAAGAAACGAAATGAAGGAGAGGACACCAAGAGGGAGACAATACACGAGAAACGGAGGTCCTGCTAGGCTTCTTCGTGCCCAAGAGTTCCCATGAGATCATCCAGATCGGAGAAGCGTCGCCTAGAGTTTAGAAAATATAGGCTCAGGGCGACAGGTTACTACCACCTTGTTGCCGTTGTCAAGTGTGCTTGTGTGTGTGCGGCCGAGGAAAAACCTTCCGAAGCTTCGTGAAACTTCCTTTGGACTTGGATGCCTCTTCTTTCCTATTTGCCCGCTTGGATGTACAAGGTCCATTCGTGGCCTTCCTGCGTTCATCTCCTTTCGTTCCTTTTCCTCTCCCTTACTCTGGGCTGAAAGTTTATAGTGGTCACGACCTCCCGGCAAGTGGGTGGACTGTATGCCGTGCAACAAACGCGTCGGCAAAAGTCTCTGTGAGCTTTGGCAAGACTCAGACTCCGAAGCGCGGGTCCATAGGATGCAAGGTGGAAGACAGGTACACGACGCGCCGTTTCACCTTGGCATTGTATACGCGCGGTGTCATATATTTTGTGTCCCCCCTTTTTTTGCACCTTCATTCAACAATTAGCTCGTAGGGGGTGGCCTTACGTTCTCGTACAGCGAGGACCGAATGCGCGTTCAAAAACGTGTTGATGGAGGCACGGCTGGACTTTATGGGCACGTTAAAAGCCTCGTCTTCCCCAATAAAACGTGTTATCCCCGTACTTGCGGAGAGTTCACCACCTAGACGAAACTGGTCTACACCCTGGGCCAGGACGACCTCTGTTGCTAAGCGAGCAAGGCAGAGTCGATTTATTTCTGCCGGGCTGGCACATGATGACTGGGAATAAGTGATGTTCGTTCGTTTCGTGTTCGTTGGCCGACCGAGCACTTGCCTTGGAGCTGTCTCGTTGACGGTGTATGAGTTTGCATCGCTGGGACGCAATGATAACTTCTTATTTTTTTGTTTCTTGGTTTTTAGGATCTTCCAAATCTTCATTTTTCAGATTAAAGTTGCAGATGTTGAACGGCGATCCCGATAAACTTTTTAATGATTTTCGTAGCCTTAATCTTACAAACAATGGGGCTGACTGAAACAAATTACCTAGACGAAACTGGTCTACACCCTGGGCCAGGACGACCACTGTTGCTAAGCGAGCAAGGCAGAGTCGATTTATTTCTGCCGGGCTGGCACATAATGATTGGGAATAAGTGATGTTCGTTCGTTGGGCGTTCGTTGGCCGACCGAGCACTTGCCTTGGAGCTGTCTCGTTGACGGTGTACGAGTTTGCATCGCTGGAACGCAATGATAATTTCTTTTTATTTGTTTGTTTCTTGGTTTTTAGGATCTCCCAAATCTTAATTTTTCAGATTAACCCATTAACGCCCAAGAATCGCGATTTTTTCCTTCAATTTCAAGCCAGATTTTTATTATATAAAAAAAATCATAAAAAATGAAAAGATACGTTCCCTAGTATTTTCGGGGGTGCTTTTTCAGAATCTGGGGTCAAAATCGGGTTTTGTCTATTAGGAAAAAAAATATGGCGGCTTTTAAACAAAAAACAGGAAAAATCGATGACACTTTTTTTTTCAAAATTTTTTTTTCACCGCGAAGCCGTTGAAAAGTCCGGTTTTTTTTTCAACCATGGGTGCATAGAATAGTGACGATTGAACAATCAATTTTTTAAATTCGTCGTTGTCAACATTTTCACCCCCAAAATGGCGCTATTCACCCCCTGAGTGACACGAAAAATTTCACGCTCGGTGTCCCAAATGAAAAGTAGTTGGATTTGGACGAAAATTGGTACTCAGAGGTTTTTGAGGTCGCTGATTACGATTCTGTTCTCAAAATTCCGAAATAGAAAATGGCCGATCCAATATGGCGGACACAAATGCAAAAGTTCATTTGAAGTGGATAAAACGTGGCACTCGGGGGTTTTCGAGGTCGATGATTATGATTCTGCTCTCAAAATTCCGAAATTCAAAATGGCGGATCCAATATGGCGGACACAAATGCAAAAGTTCATTTGGATTGAATAAAACATGGCACTCGGGGATTTTCGAGGTCGCTGATTATGATTCTGCTCTCAAAATTCCGAAATTCAAAATGGCGGATCCAATATGGCGGACACAAATGCAAAAGTTCATTTGAATTGGATAAAACGTGGCACTCGGGGGTTTTCGAGGTCGCTGATTATAATTCTGCTCTCAAAATTCCGAAATTCAAAATGGCGGATCCAATATGGCGGACACAAATGCAAAAGTTCATTTGAATTGGATAAAACGTGGCACTCGGGGGTTTTCGCGGTCGCTGATTATGATTTTGCTCTCAAAATTCCGAAATTCAAAATGGCGGATCCAATATGGCGGACACAAATGCAAAAGTTCATTTGAATTGGATAAAACGTGACACTCGGGGGTTTTTGAGGTCGCTGATTATGATTCTGCTCTCAAAATTCCGAAATTAAAAATGGCGGATCCAATATGGCGGACACAAATGCAAAAGTTCATTTGAATTGGATAAAACGTGGCACTCGAGGGTTTTCTAGGTCGCTTATTATATTTCTGCTCTCAAAATTCGAAAGCCTTTGGGTATTTAAATACCTGGTATTTTCAGGTATTTGAATACCCAAAGGCTTTCAAATTTTGAGAGCAGAATCATAATCAGCGATCTCGAAAACCCCCGAGTGCCACGTTTTATCCAATTCAAATGAACTTTTGCATTTGTGTCCGCCATATTAGATCCGCCATTTTTAATTTCGGAATTTTGAGAGCAGAATCATAATCAGCGACCTCGCAAATCCCCGAGTGCCACATTCCATCCGATACAAATGAACTTTTGCATTTTTGCCCGCCATATTGGATCCGCCATTTTTAATTTCGGAACTTTGGGAGCAGAATCATAATCAGTGACCTCGAAAACCCCGGAGTGCCACGTTTTATCCAATTCAAATGAACTTTTGCATTTGTGTCCGCCACATTGCATCCGCCATTTTGAATTTCGGAATTTTGAGAGCAGAATCATAATCAGCGACCTCGAAAACCCCCGAGTGCCACGTTTTATCCAATTCAAATGAACTTTCGCATTTGTGTCCGCCATATTGGATCCGCCATTTTGAATTTCGGAATTTTGAGAGCAGACTCATAATCAGCGACCTCGAAAACCCTTGAGTGCCACGTTTTATCCAATTCAAATGAACTTTTGCATTTGTGTGTGGGAAAATACTAGGGAACGTATCTCTTCATTTTTTATGATTTTTTTTATATAATAAAAATCTGGCTTGAAATTGAAGGAAAAAATCGCGATTCTTGGGCGTTAATGGGTTAAAGTTGCAGATGTTGAACGACGATCCCGATAAACTTTTTAATGATTTTCGTAGCCTTAATCTTACAAACAATGGGGCTGACTGAAACAAATTTCTTGCATTCGAATGTAGAAAACTTCGTTTTCCTTACATTGCTTTAGTCTGGCCAAGAATGAATCAAGATCCTTAAATGTGTTCGCCATTTAACTTGAGTCGTGACGTGCAGAGACTAGGGAAAAATTCGCACGTTCGAGCTGTTATCGTCTAGATCAACCTTTGATCCTCTAGTACCTGTGGCACGAAATTTCGCTCATTCACTTCAGACTGCTCCCAAGCATCGTCCGTCCATAATGAACGCAATTTATCTTGCTGATCGACCAATCTATCCTACATAGACCTGCAAGTGATGAAACATCTCGCCACGTGGTGGTTGTTCGCGCCAAAAATTGAATGACCGAGAACATGTCTCCCAAAAAGCACATCGATCGACAATTTTCACGAAAATTGTTGGAAAAACGTTGTTCCGTTATTTAAAAAACCAAAATTCGATGGATTTTGGTGTGCAAAGATTTGTGCAATACAGACGAAAACGCATGGTTAAAAAATTAGGGTGCTCTATATTTCGCACTTTTGGAAAACCATATATTCCGTGACTTTTGCATCTTAAGGGGTCTTTACTTTAGACACTAAAAAAGGCTATTTTCATGAATTTTTTGATAAGTTTATATTAATGATATTGATATAAAAGTTTTTACACTTGCGAAATACATTAAAAAAAAAATTTATGTATTTACGTAACCGACACAAACTTTTCAATCGCGTTTTTCTCGAAACAACGTTTTTCGACGGCCTGTTGATAAAATCTTCGAAACCACTGAATCGATCCTTATGAAATTTTAACCACATATTCTTTACAACTATAGCTATAGCGCATATCAAGGATTTTTTTACTTTTTTTTTGCCAAAAACGGTAAAAAAAAATTTCGAAAAATGTCCGCCATTTTGTGATTTTTGCATATATCATGCATATTTTTTAATGCATTTTGAAAGTGTATTTATTAAGTGTAACAACTTTTATATCAATATCTTTAATATAAACTTATCAAACAAGTTTATGAAAATAGCCTTTTTTAGCGTCTAAACTGAGAAGACCCCTTAAAACCCGTTGATCGTTAAATGTGAGCATTTTTTTTTTTTTTTTACTAACATTTCGAGAGGCCACAATTTTGACTCACAGGGGCCCCTGGATCGCGGATACAAAGGGTTAATAGTCTCTGTTTCTTTCATTTCTATTCTCGAAAAAGCGAAAATCTCTTGGAAAACAAAGAAGCAAGGGTTTCGCGATGCGGATGTGTCGTTTTCTTTGACGTTAGGAATGCGTGTATCTGCAGTACGAGCGCCAATCTCACGATCGTCACCGAGCCACGCACATGAATCTTTCTTCCCGCTTTTTTTCTTCCTTCGATCTTTTTTCTTTCTTCATTCTCGATAAAACTTCATTCAGGATTTATACAGTGGGCGTTTCGACGTCGAGAGACGTTTACCTGCATTCGCGGAGTGTCTTGCTCTGGTCAGAGGATTTACGAATCTGTTTCGCTCTCTCTTTTGCGAGAGCAGGTCCAACGAATTCCACGTTGTGGTCGGGACTTTAAAGGGACAAAACGGTTATTTCTCCGGGCCGAGAGAGCGAGATCGAGCACCCACTCTCACAGAATGAAAAACTGGAGATGGGGAAAAATCCGTAGCCGAGACAAGCACCCAAGTACAAGGATAGTTCTCGTGCCCTTGCGGAAGTCTTTTGTCGAGCGCACGCAGAATCGTGCTACACTCGTTTCCTCTCTTACAGGGACACACATAGGCACACACGATCGCGCGCACATGTATCTACACACGTATAACCACGTACAAAGAAATACCGACGATTATAATTCGTCTCGAATACTTTCCACGATTTCCCCGTATTTTCACGTTCGATTTGACCGTCTATGATCTTGAATTGTATCGGGAATTAGGCACGCCTTAGATTCGCCACTTTCACAAGTTTTCTCGGCGTTTTTTCCTCCTGTATAGATTCACAGCACTCGCGACGTTATAACTTTCTTCTCCTTTCACAGAATCGAACTCGCTCGTCGTTCGATTCCCAGAGACGAAATATCACAATGTCGCATTGATATAATTGTTTTCTTTTCCACGTGCCCGATTTTCCCGAATATCTTACCAGGAACATTGGTGTCCATCTTTAATTCAATTGAAACTCATGTATATGGTAGAACATCAAGAAATTTTAGATGCAGATTTTTTTTACCGGCGAACAAACGTTTTTACAGGGTGAAAACCACCCTTCAGAGTGGAGCATGTTAAGGGCTGATTTTGCAGTTCCACCCGCTAGCGGTCACCAACTTCAGCGAAACAGAAACGAAAATTCTTTTAATGCAAAACAATCAGAAAATCCACGACCCGAGTGGAAAACGTACCTCATGACCGTTTAGTCATAACCTAGTAAAATTATGTTTCGAATCGCCATTAGCTAGCCTTTCAGCTAGTGACTGGGAACAATAAATTAAGTGACGACTGGATACAAAAAATCTTGCGACTATACACACACACACACACACACATACACACACACACACACACACACACACGCACGCACACACACTCACGCACGCACGCACGCACGCACGCACGCACGCACACACACACACACACACATACTTATTCAGCAATCACCTAGTTTTTTTGTATCTAACAAGGAAGGTCGCGAGATGTAACCCTCCGATTTCGATGAAATTTGTCATGTTTGTAGAATGGGTAAAATAAGGCGACACGTATTTTTAAAAATCTGCGGATCCCGACTTTTGAGGGGTGAAACGCACCCTCGAAAATAGGGGTGTTTTTCGTTTTTTGTCGATAACGTTTTAACGGTACGAGATATGAAAAAAACATCAAATTGCAGCACCGTGTATTTTTCCGTGTACTATACATTGGAAATGAGAAAGATTCAGATAACAACAAATTTCATATTGTTTATTGCAAAAATACAATTTTATCATACTTATCTTCGAGAATTTTTAATCAATTGGAATGTTAATTTGCATACATGTAAAGGATGGAAAAGTAGCGGATACGTGTTTTTTTATTTTTCCGATATCTCACAATTAAAGGGTTGAAACTGCCCTTCGATTTTTTAGCCAAGAGCATCGTATAATCAGCCGGCCCTTTGTCATTCCGGTATAATATAAGGAGTCAATATAAGTTTGTTTTATGTCGCGATTGCATATTTGTAAATTAAAAATCTCTGTTTTTTGTTGTTGTATATGTCACCAGACCCTGAAAGCAGGATCACCTCATCACCCGGGACCCCTGGGTGATGAGTCATGACGTTGCCCACGGAGTAAGTTCTATTTGGTTAATTTCTGATTTTTCACATCGTCTACATATATTTCAGTGCATAAAGTTGGATTACTGAAAAATGGATGGATTAACAAATGTAAGTAACATCAGATGAATGACTTATTTTCATTCGCGCTGAGAGTGATAATCGCATAGGATTACATAACCTCAAATTGTATTTGTCCAATCATTTATTCTGGCTAGTGCAGCCTCATTTGACTAGTATTGGCTACGCGATACCCACTTGAGGATTTTTTTTCATTCGCAACGCCATGTGTAACTCAAATTGCTCAGCCAGCCATGAGTCTATCGCGCGATGGAACTACACGTATTGTTTGTCAGTTGTCAAAGTAAGATTATCGATTTCGGCGAATTCCTCCAGTACCTTAAACATCAATTTGAACTTCGTACAAATATTTGGAATCAGCGGATACATTTTACATACAGAAAAAAAAACAACTGTGATAAGGGACGTAAAGTAAGTTCCCTCCTTAAGCTTGCCTTAACCCTGAACCGATTCCTACACTTTTTTATAATCTTTGGAAGTCGTGGTTTTATATGATTGTTATTTTACCCTTGTGATTTTACATCTTCACGGTCGTATCGGTGTGTACCGGCTGGGCTGGACCGTTCTTCATTGTTCTACCTTACCTTTGCGGTGTGGACATCCGTATCTTCCATCATTTTACGAGCCTTGGCCAAGTCATAGACTTTCCTGGCTACCGCTCGTAAAAACTTGACGACCCAAATGCTTTTCGTGTCTACGTTTTGGTTCTATTGTTGGATTGCGGTTGCGAAACTCACGAAAACAGAGCATAAAACAAGTTTAGCAGCGATTCGTACCACAGCAATTGTTCCGCTCGATTTCGTATGTCGTATTTGTTCCTTTTCTAAGCATATGTGTTCCTTTTCTAAGCATGCATTGAAGCAGGATATATGTATGCAAATATAGTAAATTTGCACCACATGCGTCAATCGATATCCACTATTAATTTGCATCATTGGAATGCAACGAAAGATTATTTATTTCTTATTTCTTCGTCTTCATTATCATCTTCTTTGCAGCTTTAGGTTGTAGGTATCCAATAAAAATCATTCAAAAATGTTCAAACGATTTTTGTCGTTTAAATTTGCTAAAAAATTGTGCAGTTCGAAAAAAAATCATTCTTGCGTTTCATTAATGCAATTCTCGAGTTCGAATAATTTGAGTACTCATCAAATTTTTGAAACAATATTCAATACCCGCTACAGTTTTTGTTGTAATCTCTAAATAACACCCCTGTGTACATAATCGATGAGCTCGTTTGGCTTTGGGCCTTCCCGTCTACATCAGTACCACATTTTCCGGCTACGTTGAACGTCCTCGTTTCGCTTTGAAACTTTAGCCGCGGAAATTTTCTGGTCGAAGAACCGTCTCATGGCGGTTCTATCAGTCCCCGTCACTCTTCTCGCTTTAATTGCTGAAATTCGCGTCGAAAATCGTCCTCAACATTTATTTTCCGTTTAATTTACCGTGCAAACTAGCGGAACATTCTTAATTCCACAGTCCTTTAACGATGATGACAATCGCTTGGTCCCAACCGTTGAGCACGCAACAGAACCCAATAATCGTAGTTCGATGATTATTCCAGCGTTAACATTCTTTTTTTACACTGAACACATATATGTTCGAAAATAATTTGACATATAAGTCATAATAAAGAAAAATCACTGACAATTTTTCTATTCAGTAACAAAACAGTAGTTTCAGAAAAAAAGTCATCGCTAAGTCTGGGCTTTCATTATGAGCACTGCATTTTTTTTCTCTATAGGAGATCGTCGATTTGACAACCAATTCGTTTATCGTATGACAACCTTACATTAATATTGCGATATACATACTCCGTTGGTTAAATATGCAGTCATATTAAATTATTATTGATAATAATAATATTGGATCGTTGTGTGAATTTTTTAAACTATAAACAAAACAGAAATTTGATGTTTTTTTTTCTAAACGAGTGATCGTCGAAATAAACTAGTACTTGCGATCGGAGAGGATGTACTCTTGTAACATAATAATGTAAATTTATTTCAATACAATAATGCAATTTTAATTCATTTAAATTTCGATCACCAAACCTTTTGTAGGATTTTTTTGTTGGTTGGTAAATAACTAAAAATAATATGGAGAGAACATTTCCACAGTTTTCGAGAGCTGGCTTATAAAATGAAATCACTGCGTAAATCCTCATAATGAAATGAATTATACTGTAGTGATTTTACGATAACTAAATGTACAAATTTTCGCACTAAATTTTTGTTATACAATCGCTTTATCAAAATTTAATTTCTTTACTATGTTTAAAACCAATCCTGAACATTTTCACATACTTTGTGTTTTAAGTCGGTCTTTTATTTATTTTTGACAGCCGTGAGAATTATTACAATAAATCATCAAACGGAATAGAATATTACAATTCGGTCCTTCCTTTTTTATTGCCAAATAAGACATTGCATGAAATATCCACATTCGATTTTCGTCGTATTCCCGAAGAGGGCATTGGAAATTGTCGGGGGCTGTTTTTTTTTTCGGAGAAACTTGCCAACTACCGTGAAATAAAGGGTTGACGAAGGTTTCGTTTTGCTCGCCGACTCGCCCTCGGGAGATTAATATTATATAGTTTTTTCTGCAATGTCCTCACGGCCATCCGTCAAAAATTTCCCGCGAGTCGAGCTACTCTCTTTGTCGTAATTATCGGTATTGTTGCTGCGTGTGATGTCTGTCACATTGTCGAGGGGCCTATAGACGCGATCGTCCTCTTCATAGGCACGCTGTGCTTCGCCGTTTGAACATCGAACCAACAGGCGGTGATTTTTTTGCGTGACTGCGCGAACAATACACTTTAGAGGGCAAAATGCATAAATAAAACAAAAATGTTTAACCATCGATGTCCATTAAAATTACATTATTTCTTATGTAATTTAAATCAACTGTTCGATCATTTGAGCGTTAAGGGGGGGGGGATGGTTAATTCGCTATAAAAAAAAGCATATTTACGATATTTTTTGTTAACGACACAGTTAATATATATTTATTTATGTAATTAGTATATAATATCAGGACATTTGAAGAATATTCTGTAAAATTTTCATTCATAATTTTGCAGAAATGAGCAATTGACAGCAAATCTTCCCAGACGCCTAAAAAAGTTACATTGCGGTGAACCGCATAACTCATCACTGGATCATCTGAAATAAAAAACCAAAACTATTTCATTGGTTAATAAATTTCTTAAGGAAACGCTGTTGGGTTTTTTTATTTCTTAATTTTTGGTTACACTTAGAAGTCAAAATACCGATTTTTCATTTAAAAAATCCGACATTTTGTTATCGTAAAATAAATTAAAATTATAAAAAATTAAAAAACTCGACACCGTTACCTCGTAATTTATGTGTAGAAAGAGTGTGTAAAATTTCAAAAATATCGGTGCAGTAGATTTTGCGCTAGAGAGTTCACCGACTTTGAAAATGCTAAGTGTGAGAAAAACACGTTTAAAAGTTTCAAAGATTTCTACACTAGAAAATCAAAAATTTAACATCAAGAAACGAGTGTTTTTTTTCATATACTTACACAGAATCATCGATGCCAGGCCCATCAGGCAATCATATCACCAAATAAAATAAAAATGCCGAAAAATGCCTCCCCCCCTTAAATAATAACACCGGTTCAGAAAAATCAATACTCTTATTTAAAGATGTATAAGGATCTTTCAGAAATACTATCAGAGCGATACAAATGGTAAAAAAAGGGGATCTACTGACCCGGGGAAGAATTACGCTACTTATTAATTACAGTAGTTTCCCATACGCTCTTGTGGGACGTTGTTTTACCGTTAGCCCTGACGAAAAAAGGCATACATATTAAGATTTAATCCTTCATAACTCAACAATGTAAAAATTTGAAAATAGTTGACTTTTGGTAGGTCTCAATGAATAAAAAACACGTATTTAGTTTCTGAAAAATGTAATCGGGTGGCTAGTTGTGAAGAAATGAAGGGAGTGTAACAGGCGTGTTACATGTGTCGTAATATTCCTTTATGGTGTAAGGAATGATTTGAAGCAGTTGTTTTACTTATAGCACAAACCACTTCACATTTTTAACACGCCGGTTGTCGTCTTGATATTTTTTTTTCGATTTTCGCAAACTTCACGCACACTCGAATTTTGCAAATTCGCGCTAAGTGAACTTCGATTAAAAAATTCACACAGATATTCGGCGACCATACAATATTTGAAAATCTCGATTACAACGTTTTCTAAAAACTTGCCTCAATGGCAATACGAAGAACTTCAATTAATGATATATGGTTGCATGGTAGAAAGTTTAAATTCTCTATTAACATTAATTGGAATTTTCAAGTGAGATCAATTTTCGGAAAACATTGACATGAAGATTTTTGAACACTGTGCTGTCACCAAGTACCTGCGGAAAAAGACTCACCGCCGCTGGTGAATATGCTTCGTTATATGCTGCAGTACGCATGTAGGCAGGTAAAGTCAAACTTGGTGGAGAGAATATCAGAGACGATCCTCCAGTCCTCCATACAACGTTGGAAAAAGGACGCAGCTAAAGGTCAGCAAATGGGAGGATCTTCTTCAATCTTCAAATTTCAATATCGCTGTCTACTTCTGCCCGAGTAGAAATTGCGCTAGCCTGTCTGAGTTACGACCTAGTATCTGGCTCGCCTAATTGAGCTCATACGAACTGACCGATGGATGGCTCGCTATGAGCTAGTAATATTGTGAATGTGTTGTTATCCAGCCCTTGTTTAGTCACTGCCTAGCCGATCTTGGTCACAAATGACAAAGTGAGGTTATGTGTAGTTCCATCGAGCGAATGACCCAAGGCTGGCTAGCCAACTTGAGTTTCAGATGGCTTTGCAAAAGAAGAAAATGATCGAGTGACATGTCGTCATGACCTAGCCAGCTAACCACGGTTGTGCACCCCTTGACTAGTCACTGCCCAGCCGATATTGGTCACAAATGGCAAAGTGTGGTTATGTTACTACGTGTAGTTCCATCGAGCGATTGGCACATGGTTGGCTAAGCAACTTGCCAACTGCCGCAAGTGCAATCTAACATTGTGTAGTACAACATATGTACACGATACGAAAATTCAAAAATTAAACAAGTAGAACTGGCTCAGTGAACAACGTAGCAACTCATCACCCAGAGGTCGCAGGATCTAAACCACATTGGGGCGTAAGCGTTCGTCTGAGATAATTTAAAATTGAACCATTCATATATTCACAGCACCCGGGAAAAAAAGATCATATCTGAACATATCTGAATCATATCTGTAGAATCAGATATGATCAGACAAGAGATTTGGTCCTATCTGTTCATATAGTGTCATGACAGATCATGTATGCTTATATCTGAGCATATCTGTAGAATCAGATAGGATCAGACAAGAGAATTGGCTATATCTGTTCATATAGTGTCATGACAGATCATGTATGCTTATATCTGAGCATGTATGATCATCCCGAGAAAAAATTATCAGACCAAATCACATCTGATTATATCTGGATTATATATGATCCAGATATGATTAATCATATCTGGATCTTGTCTAATCATGCATAAGAAAAATGGCCATATCAGAGCATACATGATTAGATTTGACGATATCAGAGCATGTATGATTAGATTTGAAGATATCAGACCACCCGGGAAAAAAAGTTCATGCCTGAGTGGATATGTTCATATATGTTTCAGATATTGTCATATATGTTTCAGATATCGTCATATATGATTCAGATATTGTCATATATGTATCAGATATATTTATATCTGACATTTTACAGTATCATATATGATTAGGTCTGATCATATTCCACATCACATATGCTTAAAGAAGATCATATCTCATCACATATCCCGGGGAAAATGGTCATATCTGAGCAGATATGCTCATGTAGGTGTTTATCTGCAACATAAATGAATCTGATCTGATCATGCATGGTCAAAGATGAACATACATGTATTTTTATGCGCTCAGGGGTAGCTCTATATCTGGTCAGATATGATCGCGCATAAGTAAATATGTGCAGATATGAATTTATAGCTGGATATGTCTGCCCATATGTGGTCATGTCTAACCAGATATAGTACAATTCACGACTACATTCGAGCTCACACATGAATAGACTTGAATATGTGCGCGCATGCATGAACATATCCAACCAGGTATGGATGAATACGTTCAAATATGAATCAATTGATGAAATATGAATCAATTGATTCATATTTGATTAGATCTGATCACACGTGGGCAAGCATGTTCAGCGATGATCATATAGATCCAATTGGATGAATTCAAGTATAATTCCATATCTGGGCAGATACAATCGTACATGGGCAAATATTTTCAGACCTGATCATGCACGAGTTGGGTTCGGTTGCGTATTCATCCATACCTGGTTGGATATGATCATGCATGCGCGCACATATTCAAGTCTATTCATGTGTGAGCTCGAATGTAGTCGTGAATTGTACTATATCTGGTTAGACATGACCACATATGAGCAGACATGTTCAGCTACAAATTCATATCCGCACATATTTACTTATGCGCGATCATATCTGACCAGATATAGAGCTACCCCTGAGCGCATAAAAATACATGTATGTTCATCTTTGACCATGCATGATCAGATCAGATTTATTTATGTTGCAGATAAACACCTACATGAGCATATCTGCTCAGATATGACCATTTTCCCCGGGATATGTGATCAGATATGATCTTCTTTAAGCATATGTGATGTGGAATATGATCAGACCTAATCATATATGATACTGTAAAATGTCAGACATAAATATATCTGATACATATATGACAATATCTGAATCATATATGACGATATCTGAAACATATATGACAATATCTGAAACATGTATGAACATATCCACTCAGGCATGAACTTTTTTTCCCGGGCACAAATATCATAACCGTAATTAATGAGCAACGGAGAATATCGTAAAAGGGTCCAATGATGTAAACAATGTGCAAAAAACATAACGGAAAAATATATATAGCCGCAAATTTTTCTTTTGCCTAATCGCCACTTAATTTCTTGTTCCCAGTCACTAGCTGAAAAAACTAAGTCATGGCTAAGTCAGAAATATACAGCCGTGAGATGTTTCTTTCTATCTAGTTACCATCTAATTTTTGTATTCAATTACTAGAGGACCAAAACTTTACAAGGCTGCGTAGTGAATAGCTAAGACAGCTAGGTAATGGCGATTCGAAACATAACTTTACTAGCTTGTGGCTAGGCGGTCATGATCCACGTTTTCCAACTCGGGTGTATGCTGAGGGGCATATCTTCTAGGCGTCGCTATCATATTATTGTCAACCTGTTGCAGCGCTGAGCCTTGTAGCTATGCAGATACTTCGTAATCACTCAGTGTTGGAAAGTCTCTTTTTTTAAGGCGTTGCCCCCACTTGTAGCGCAAAAAAGGCCTTTTTCATGAATTTTTTAAAAGAAAACTACAAAACTTTTTTAATCGATTAATATACCATCTTAAAGAACACATCTTGAAGAACTTTCAGTAATTTTTTTATTGAACAGTGTTACATTGTTTAGTGGCAAATGGTCGTCAATGAAATAATGTTTTTATATACACGGTTTGCGGTGACCAACATTGCGGCGAAATGGATCATCTGAAAAAAAATGCGGATGAATTTAGTCAAATATAAGTACAAACTAGTCTTTAATCGAAGTATTTTAATAAATATTCATTTTTCCTGCAAAATTTCAAGAAGATCGGTTCATTAGTATTCGAGTAATCTTGGTCACCGACTTCAGAAATGGCATTTTGACAAAAACGCGTTTAAAGTTTCAATTAGCCGGCCGTTTACACAATGGATTCTTCTCTTTCAACGCTCATATCTCAGTTAATTTTGTTCGGATCGACTTGTAATTTTCAGGACATATTCTCAGATGCTTATACTTCAAAAAAATGCAATAAAAAAATCGATTTTTTCAAAATCGCAAGTGGGGGTAACCCCTTAAAAGAGAAGTAACGCCGTCTATTTTGCGTGAATTGCACTAAAAAACGATAGAGCAGTTTGCATCCGTCGTGTGACGTTGCTTTAATAAAGGATTAAACGTTAATATGGGATTTTGTGAGGACTTAGATGGTTTGTTATAGACCTGTCACACGGTGATATAATGGATTAACACTAAAGAAAATAGGTGAAACAATCACTAATGAACCAACACTTTTGACTGGGAACTTGAGACTTGGTCATGGTGTCACCTAGAACTGGTTTTAGTTTCCATCTAGGACATAAACTTAAGAATTAACTATTCTGGCTGTCTTTACCGGTTTATCGATTAGCTAATTGACAATCAGTTCCTTTTCCTCGCTCCAACTTTCACGAGCCCTTTTGAAAATCGATCTCGTGAATTCTCGTCGATCAGACGCGCGAGACCAGCAGAATACTCTTATTCCCGCAAACGTTTCTTCGGCTCGTTCAGTAACAACAAAAAAATGGAATTGGGGAAAGATGCAATTTCACACCCTGTCGTGGCCGAAGTTTCTCGGTTGTCGCGTTCGATATTCATTCTCATTCGTATTTTTCGTCGCAGTGTGAGTGATGAAAAGAAGGGATAGCCGGCTCGTTTCCCCTGTATACTAATGAAATTATACGGATCGAGAATAATACCCTCGTGCCTCGAAACGTCAAGGAAGTCCAAGGAGAGCTCATCGTTGGTCGCCAACCGGATGTGAGGCTACGGGTCAAACCCTTTTACCTATACGGGACTGCTCTGCCCCGTATACACACGAATTTTACTAGTGGCTTGGATACAGACGATCGCTTATTCAATACGAGTCACCATTCTGCCACACGATTGTGGCATTAGTTCACCGCGCGACCGTGACTTGGTGAGACATCCTTCATAACCTCTCTCTCTCTCTCTCTCTAGCCGCAAAGCGACTTTGTGCCTGCCCAGAATTCCCCAAACAATCATTCTCGCGAACGTTTTTCGCGCCTTCGCTCCTACGGTTGCACCTCCCACGGATGCCTCAAAACGTTTCAATTTTCGAGGCTTAAAGCCCTCCATTCTGCACCTACTATTTAACTTGCGGCCCTGCTGTCAACGTTTGAACTAATGGATAGGTAGCCTCTCGCAATCCGACCTATGCAAGGCAAATGAAGGAAAAATAGGTTTTTGAAAAATATAACTACATATATGTCCTTTAATAAATAAATATGCAAATACATACATAATATACACACGCGCACACACACACGCACGCACGCACGCGCGCGCGCACACACACACACACCCTTGTGTGTGTGTTTTCTCGCCGTTTACTGAGGTACCTCCCCTTCATGAAAATTACAGAAAATGAAGGATGTACTGACAGCCAATATTGCGTGGATTTGACGAACCCGAAATATCCTTTCTTTATCAATCCCTAGTATGCTAGGTGCGCAACTAAATTCCCGGGTTTCACACATGGATGGCACTAGCGACACATGGAGTCGGCATACAGGTCTGAAATTGAGTGTCTTTGTAGCTTGGACATCTGTTAAGAATACCCAGTCGTAATATAAACAAATATCGCAACGCCCTTTTTTCTAACCTCGAAAATGTCAAAGTTTGTGCCAAATAAACAGTATTTGCTGGAAGTATTTCTTTTCTGCTTCAACCTTAAAAAAACAGCAGCTGAAGCACGTCGATTACTTGAGGAGGCCTACCGTGAACATATACCATAAAAAAACAAGCGGTTTAGTAGCGCGATTCTGTAACTCGTTATAACTCAGTAGCGACAGTTTTCGTTATCGTAAGCTAGCGACAGCCAATCGCATGCACGATCAAAAAAGAAAAGGAGCCTCTTATTGGCTGTCGCTAGCTAACGATAACGAAAGCTGTCGTTACCGAGTTATAACGAGTTACAGAATATGCCTACAGAAGTGGCGATTTTGAGACTGGGGACAAGGAGCGCTCGGGAAGACCGCAAACATTTGCGGACGCCGCTCTGCAAGCGTTACTGGATGAAGATGACACTCAAACAGAAGATCAACTTGCCGAGGCATTAAATGTGATTCGGCAATGTATTTCGAAACATTTGCACGCCCTGAGAAAAAATTCATATGGAAGGAAAGTGGATGCCGCATGAGTTGACTGAGAGACAAATGGAAAATCGAAGAGCCACTTTCGAAATTTTGCTTTTGCGGCAGAACACAAAAAGTTTCCTGCATCGAATTGTTACTGGCAATGAAAAATGGATATATTTCGAGAATCCCAAACGCCGAAAATCGTGGCTTTCACTTGGCGAAGCGTCAACATCGACGGCACGGCCAAATCGCATCGGAAAAAAGAAAATGCTCTATGTTTGGTGGGACCAGAAAGGAATCGTGTACTCTGAGCTGCTGAAACCGGGCGAAACTGTCAATGGGCATCGCTACCGACAACAACTGATCAATTTGAACCACGCATTGCTCGAAAAACGGCCAGAATGGGACACGAGACACGAAGTCTCGTATCCCATTCTGGCTGCCATCGCAGTTCCATCGTCCAGGACACCATAAAAACACTGAAATAGGATCTGCTATCGCACCCGCCGTTTTCGCCAGACCTGGCACCTTCAGACTATCACTTGTTCCGGCCGATGGCGCATGGCTTGGGTGGGCTACACATGGCCAATTACGATGCAGTACAAAATTGGTTGTACGAATGGTTTCAGTCCAAAGACGGGTGTTTTTATCGTCGCGGTATTTATGTATTGCCAGAGAGATGGCAAAAATGTGTAAATAGCGAGGGACAATACATCGAATGAACCATTTTTGTATTCGTCTTGAAATTTTCGATTTTTTATTGGTAAAATAAGCCCGGAAACTTAGTTGCGCACCTGGTAAAATAAAGTCCCTCTAGAACCTCGGTCTGTCTGTCGACGTTAGTCTCGATAACTTCCAAGCGGATTTTCATGGGGTTTTCACCATTGCGTAGTGTAGTTCTCGAGGAAGGTTTAGGTATACAAAACGTTTATTTATCTCATGTATTTTTTGTTTCCAATATTCCAAATGTTGACTACTTTAAAAGAATAATTAAAGTTGACTGATTCATATGTATTGTTTTATATGGACATGACCCTAGCATTCTCACCTTGCCCCTACGTCCCCTAGTCAAGTTAACCATATTGCAATTGTGGTGTCAATAAACTACAGGGAATTTTACTATTCCCTCTTTCACCATGAGCATTTTGTGTAAATACCATGGACTTTTATCTCAGTCCAGTGAGCGGTAGGCTGATACTTTTGAGACCTTCATGTACATACTTAATTGTATTTCGCGCCTCTTCCTCGAGATCAAACGTAGTAGTCCTGCCGCACACCGATATAGCCACACTTTTAAAGACAAAAAACATCAGCCATCGATACCACGACTCACGATCGTCATTCTTCTTCTTTGTGCCGAAGATGTCACACGGTTTTTTAACGAGAGTGAAAAATAATGGATAATTCCAGTGAATTCGAGTCGGTAAGTGGAAGACGGAAAGAAAGACGAATGGAGGAAAGACTGGAAAGATTGGAGAAAATATTGGTGCATCGAGTGAATAAAAAAAGAAAACATCGCAGTAAGTTCGTGTTCTCTTTCAATTTTAGGAATAGATTGCCGTCATTCGCACATCGCAGGATATAATATTAGAAGCTTGATACACAATTGGCCGAGACCTTAATCTCTGCAAGTTTAAGGTCTCATAGTTCTATAAAGAACACCGTCTCTGCAAGACGTGTAGCCAAGGAGGAGATCGATGTAGCTGATGTCGAAATATCCACAAAATCTCGCCAGATTTTGTGTTACTCCTTGCAAGGAGCGTTCACATCCGAATGTCCTTTGTCGACAGGCAATCATAGAAGACATCGATCGAACCGTAGAAAGAGACACCGTCGTAATTATTCAAGTACATCCGGTTCTCCGAATCGAGCATCGCTTGAAAACGAAAGTCGAGCTGAAGAGGATCAAGCTCAATCAGGCGAGGGAGCTTCGAAAGACAAATCAGTTGATCCCAACATACCTTTATTGCCTTGTCCGCCGATAACACCTTGTTTACCGTCACTCCCTCCATCGCCCTCGGTGGAAAGTCCTGAGACTCTCATATCAGAAACTGCATTAGATGCAGAGGTGTTACACCTAATCGAAGATCGAATTATACCTGATCGTTCACTGGCACCCGCTATTCATTCGGATTTCTCTGTCCGCATTCAGGACATAATTAAAAAAGGTCTATCGTCAGACGAGAAAAAATTGCTACTGGGGAAATTTCCCCCTCCGGCGAATGCCTTGTTTATTGAGGCTCCCAAACTTAATCCCGAGGTGAAAACATGTCTCCATGAGTCTCTGGTAAAGCGAGACGAACGAATCATAGAAAAACAGGACCGTATCTCAGCGTGTCTAGCTGGAATGACAAAACTAATGTCCCTGACCTTCTCGTTAAATGTTAATGAGAAGTTACCATTAATCGAAGTCGCAGGAGGAATAACGAGGATCCTCGCCGATCTTCAACGAGAAGAGTCACTAATAAGGCGAAGTTTGATCCTCAAGAATATTCTTCTAAGAGCGGATAATACCACAACGGTTGCTTATATTAATAAAAAAGGTGGAGTTCAATTCTGCAAATAGAATAATATAGCTAGAGAGATTTGGGATTGGTGCGAAAAACGAAATCTCTGGATTTTCGCATCATATATTCCTTCAGAGGACAATAGAGAAGAGGATTCGGAATCACGCAAACGAACGCGGAACGACGCGTTTGAAACAATTGTTCAGAAATTCGGAAACCCTGAAATAGACATTTTTGCATCCAGAACAAACTGTAAATGTTCAAAGTATATTTCCTGGAAGAAAGATCCCGGAGCTTGGACAATCGATGCCTTTACGGTGAAATGGAACTTTTTCTTCTATGCATTTCCACTATTCTCCATAATTTTACGCACGCTTAATAAAATCAAAAAAGAAGAAAGTAATGGAATACTTGTTGTGCCTTATTGGCCTGCGCAGCCTTGGTTCCCAATATTCGAATCAAGGCTCGAGACAGAACCTATTCTGTTCAAACTTGATATTAATTTATTGACATCGTTAATTAGGGAACCTCATCCTCTGTGGAAAAATCTTACCCTGGTGGCGGGGCGCTTATCAAACAAGCTTTGAGGACCCGGGCAGTACCCGAAAGGAGTTTGGACATTTTAATGGCTTCTCTATGCAATTCATCTTTGAAACAATATGAAACAGCTCTGAGGAAATGGTGGAATTTCAATCAAGAAGAGAATACGGACCCTCTGAAGAGCTCGGTCGAACATGTGCTGAAATTCCTTACTATCGAGTTTGATAACGGTGCATCATATGGATCGCTGAATAGTTTTCGCTCAGCCATTGCTCTCTTGCACGGTCCGGAACTGGGCATTGATGCTAGAATGAAACGATTTTTTAAGGGTGTTGCAAAGCTAAAACCTCCGAGAGCAAGATACGATCATACTTGGGACCCTGGCGTGGTCTTGCAGGAGCTTAAGAATTGGGGACCAAATGTTACTCTTCATTTAGACAAATTAACTCTTAAATTAGTTACACTTCTAGCACTGACAACGGGGCATCGTATGCAATCTTTATCTCTTATCGATATTCGGAATATTATAACAAGAGAAGATCGGTTGGAGATCAAAATCGTGGAAAGAATTAAAACGTCGGCTGTAAACAGAGCACAACCACTTTTGATCCTACCTTTCTTCAAAGACGATCCGGTAATATGCCCAGCGACTACAACCATTGAGTATATTAAAAGAACTGAGGACCTAAGAGACATGGAAAACCGATTTTTCGTGTCAATTAAAAAACCACATAAAGCGGTTTCCACTGAAACCCTGAGTCGCTGGATAAAAAAGACTCTTAAAGTTAGTGGTATTGACGTTAACTATTTCAAGGCATACAGCATTAGACACGCAGCGACCTCATCGGCGGAAAGAGGTGGCGTTAGTCTAGATTACATTCGGAAAACAGCCGGATGGACAGAGAAGTCACTGGTTTTTGCTAAGTTTTACAGGAGAGAAATTTTGTCGGATCAAAAAGAATTTTCCCTAACAGTGTTAAACTCATAATTGTTCCTTCGCATTAGACGAATATATTTTTTCCTATAAACTGTTGTTCACTCTCGTTCGATCTTAATAAAGAAGCTTATCACAAGTTCTCGCTTCTTTTCAATATGTCGTAACCAACGTTAAACAGCTACGTTTGATCTCGAGGAAGAGGCGCGAAATACATGGAATGATTAAACGAACTTACCTGTACGTGAAGATCGATCATAATTGTATGTAGCGCCTCTTCCGAGAGATCATCTCCCACCCTGGTACACATATTTCATTCTCTCATCTTCCATGTGTTTCTCATGAAGATTCCCTATAGGTTACGATACAACTTTGAAGTAATGACGATCGTGAGTCATGGTATCCATGGCTGATGTTTTTTGTCTTTAAACGTGTGGCTATATCGGTGTGAGGCAGGACTACTACGTTTGATCTCTCGGAAGAGGGGCTACATACAATTATGATCGAACTTCACTTACAGGTAAGTTCGTTTAATCATTCAAGTTTAAGTCTGTGCACCAAAGAATCAAAAGAATATAAGGCCGTCTATACCAGTACGGGTTTTTCACAGTTACCACACCAGACGGTTGTGGATGCAACGGAAGTTAGGATAGATTACCGAAGTGCGGATAGGGCGTGATAGGAAAGCGTTCAACGGGCAAAGATGATACGTAAAAGCCCTGAAGGGTTTCCGTCGAAACTAAGAAATTAATGCGTTACCCCCACTTGTAGCGCAAAAAAGACCTTTTTTATGAATTTTTTAAAAGAAAACTACAAAACTTTTTCAATCGATCAATATAACATCTTAAAGAACACATTTTGAAGAACTTTCAGTAATGTTTTTATTGAAAAATATTACATTGTTTAGTGGCAAATGGCCGTCAATGAAATAATGTTTTTATATACACGGTTTGCGGTGACCAACATTGCGGCGAAGTGGATCATCTGAAAAAGAAAATGCGGATGGATTTAGTCAAATATAAGTATAAACCAGTCTTTAATCGAAGGATTTTAAAAAATATTCATTTTTCACAAAATGGCGGACAGTCAAAGTTAATGGTTCGATTTTAACGAAAAAAACGGCCGTTTTTTGGCTATAAAACGGCCATTTTTTTCGGAAAAAAAATCGAACGATTAAAGACTACATTTTTATGTATTAAATAAGCCTGCAAAATTTCAAGAAGATCGGTTGATTAGTGTTCGAGTAATCTTGGTCACCGACTTCAGAAATGCCATTTTGAGAAAAACGCGTTTAAAGTTTCAATTTCCGGTCGTTTACACAACGGATTCTTCTCTTTCAACGCTCATATCTCAGTCAATTTTGTTCGGATCGACTTGAAATTTTCAGGACATATTCTTAGATACTTATACTTCAAAAAAATGCAATAAAAAAAATCGATTTTTTCAAAATCGCAAGTGGGGGTAACCCCTTAAAACACACACACACATGCGTATGTAATTCTTTATGCATAATTGCATAGGAACATTCCTGGGCACAATTGTACGGGGTTGACAATTGACGGTGCCTGAGAAAGATAATGATGGACGTAAGAACGCGTGGTCCAAACAATTCGACGACGGCTCGATGATTATCATAATGAAAATGTCACGGAGTCGGTAATTGATTACCGTGCAATTTTCATCTCGTTTCGACGGAGAAAAAAAGCCCCATGAAAGAGAAACGACAGCGAACGAGGATCACGAAAAAAAAAATATGTTTCCCTCAAATTTTCCCGCCGTGTTATCCGTTATGACATTAAGCGTCTAGGAATCCTTCCTCGACAATCGTTCGGACGAGCTAAAGACATCCCCCGAAAGTGTAACGTATAGTCCTGAGAACAAAATAGCTCCTAACGAGCGTGACAAGCACGAGGACAAACCCCCGGGAGAGTACGTAAAAATGGGGAAAAAAGGCATCGATATTCCCCAAACTCCGAGATAGAGGAACCCTTCTACCCTTGTTACGATTATTATATTCCTTGGAAACCCTTCGTACGAAATATCACTTTCACCCCTGTAAGTGTACGGAAGACCGGAACAAAGAAGCACAATTCGCCAACGTTCATTTGTGAGTAATAACGAGCCGAAAAGTGGCCAAATTCTGGTCTTTTCGCCCCGCGCAACCCCTTTTTCGGCAATTTACTTTGGAGCCATCGCGTTCCCCTGCTCACTTTCTCACAATACATCGTCCCTGAAACTCCGGAATCGAATTCGCGGCATGAACTTCAGATGGAAGAAAAAAAAAACCCGGGAGGGGGGAAGATCACGAGAAGTTTCCGGGAAACTGGAGCGTAGGAATCCCCGATGGAATATAGTGTATTAGGAAATAGGCGCGCGTGTACTTAAAGGACCTCGGCAGTTCCCACGTGGTAGGTGGCGCGTAAACGGCTTTATATTTTTATTGTTGTACTCGTGCGCGCGTTCTCATCGTCTTGTATTGCAACGACATTATACAGCACGCACCCACGCACACACACCCGCGTCATATACATGTACGAAAGAACATTTTGAAGCAGTATTGTTGGCTATCAGCTCATCTTGCTCTTTCAGAGGACGGTCCTTTTAACGGCCTTAATATAATTATTTTTATATTCATTCGATGGTGATTTCAAGGACATCTTGGTTCTCACAATGTTGGTGGATTTTGTACGGAGACAATAGGCTGCTACGAGGACGAATGTCCTCAAAATCCTTTTTCCCTACATACATTTGTGTGCGTATACATTAAGGTGGCACAAATTTGAGCTCTATTTTTTTTCCTTTTTCATACAATCGAATTATCTTCTTTAAAGAAAAAAACAAAAATTGTCGCGAAATCTGCGAGCGGTCAAGAAATATTTAGAGGTCTCTCAAGCGTCCGAACAATTCGAATTTTCATTTAAAAATCGATTTTTTTTTTCGTTCACTTCTCATCCATGAATTGTACGCTTTGAAATTTTAAAATTAACCTCGCGAAGGTCTAGCCAGTCAATGAATATTTAGTGGTCGCTTGAGAGCTTCGAAATTTCCAATTTTTGCCAATATTTTTTTACTCTTCTTACTCATAAATGTGACACTTTGCCAAATTTTCAAATCAATTAATCGTTTTTCTTCAGAAACAGGTTTTTTAAATTTACCTCACATTGCTAACCCAAGAATTATAATCTTTGTTCTCATAACATAATTCTATAAGGGGTCTTCTCAGTTTAGACGCTAAAAAAGGCTATTTTCATAATTTTTTTTAAAGGTTTATATTATAAATATTGATATAAAAGTTGTTACACTTAATAAATATACTTTCGAAATACATTTTTTTAAATTACCTTTATTTAAGTCACTATTTATAGACGATAATGGTAGTTAAAAAAATGTCTTAAAAATTGTAGGTCTGCGCTGTTGATGAAACCTCGGAGATGGGTCATCCGAAAAAAAAATAATCAAACGGTTTTAGATTCAGTATGTTAATGGCTATAGCGCATATCATACGATTTTTGATATATGCAAAAATAACAAAATGGCGGACATTTAAAAAAAACGTGTTTTTCACCGTTTTTAGCAACAAAAAAATAGTTGATATCAAAATTTAAAAAGAATCCTTGATATGCGCTATAGCTATAGTTGTAAAGAATATGTGGTTAAAATTTCATAAGGATCGGCTCAGTAGTTTCGAAGATTTTATCAACAAGCCGTCGAAAAATGCTGTTTCGAGAAAAAGGCGTTTAAAGTTTGTTCGGATTACATAAATACAAAAATTTTTTTTTAAATTTATTTCGAAAGTGTGTTTATTAAGTGTAAGAACTTTGATTTCAATATCTATAATATAAACCTATAAGAAAATCATGAAAATAGCCTTTTTTCAGCGTTTAATGTGAGAAGACCCTTTAACCGGTTTTAACCCGTTTTAACCGGTTAGAAGTATGGGGCAAATAAAAAAATCCGTTTCTAAAGAAAAAAAGGATTGTTTTGAAAATGTTAGTGTTAAATTTATGAGTGAAGAGAGAAGAAAAAGTTCGCGACAATGGGAAATTTCGAAGCTATTGAGCGACCACTAAATATTCATTGACCGGCTAGGGGTTTCGCGAGCTTCGTTTAAAAATTACAAAGCGTAAAATTCATGGGTGAGAAGTGAACGAAAAAAAAACGAATTAAAAAAATTGAAATTTGAATTTTTGGTAGGCTTCAGCGACCTTGAAATATTTTTGGACCCCTCGCAGCTTTCGAGACCATTTTTTTCTTTAAAGTAGATAGTTGGATGGTGAGAAAAAGGAAAAAATAGAGCTCACATTTGTGCCACTCTAGTATACATATATCCATTATCCTGTATGCCTCCACAGTGAAGCATACCAATTGCCATGTGAATTTTGGGCACAAGCTAACGCCCGCCCTTTCGTACTCGTGTGCGTGTATAGACTGCGCGCCTACCGCTATTTCCCATGGCTGAAGTATCGTGAAAAATACAAGGGCCGGGTCTTTTATCTGGAAGGTTCAAAGTTATCTGGGTGGTTTGATACCTAGGCTGGAATAAATGGCGTGGGCGCTGGGAAAATAAAGAGAAGATGTAGAAACAGGTAAAGAGAGACACGGGGGGGGGGGAGCATCTATGTTGTTAGGTATAATGTAGGGAAAAGGAACATGGCGAGACAGAGAAGAGTATTTCGTTTGGGGAGAAAAAGAGACAGAGCAGCAGTGGCAAGAATAGCATATAACGATCTAGCCATAGTAAATTAACGAAAAATAATTGAGGGCCCTAGAATTGTGTCAACAGGGTCCAGGAATGATCTAATAATCTTTAATTTTAAAGGGGGATTTTAATTTTAATTTTAAAGGGATTAGCCAGCCGAAGGTAAGGGAATTGTCAAGATTTTTTGGGTCGACACTATTTATTTTACATAATTAATGTTTTATGAAAATACATATTAATGTATGAAATTACACGATTTAATTTTCCAATTTTTTTTATCGTCGTATATTTAAAAATGTCGGCTGTACGATACTTGCTTCGGAGACAGTTGCCGCATGAGTTGTTCGGCGGCGTACCACCTAGCGCCTGGAGCATTGATCTGAAAGATCAGAGTCAAGAAGTTTCAGATTTCTAAGGCCCACACGCTCTATGTCAACTTGAGAAAATCCAAAGAAAAAATGTTTTATTTTTTATGAAATTTTTACTATAGTATTTGTTAATGAAAGAGCAGTTTTTAAAAATATTCTTCAAGTAATTTGAAGTTCACATAGACGCTGATTATGTTATTTAAAAGGGTGCAAAATTTCAAAATGGCTGATCAGATAGTTTTTGAGCTATTTCGTACGAAGTACTCAGAAAAATGTATTTTCATGAGCAAGATGGGTTTTTTCTTTTCCAAAAGTTTATGAAGTTCTAGTTTACGTTAATCGGTAGTTAGTCATTGTTAATCTTGGTACTAGAAAACAAAAAAAATGACATTTAAACGCATGTAAACGCACGTAAAATTACACACATTAAGGCCTTAGGCCACTCTAGAGGCCGAAAAAATAGGCTTTTTGGGGATTTTTTTTCTTCAGAAAAACTACAAAATAAATCGAGATTACAAAAAAGGGTGTTTATCATACATATCAGTGACTGTATACAATAATTTTTTTGAAGCGATTAACTTAAAAATTGCGGCTATGCAGCGTTTATCTCAAAACTGCGTTTTTTAAATTGGTCAGAAACATAACTCAAACAATTTTCAACCAATTCACTTGAAATGGTGAAAATATCTTGAAAAATACATTGTCTATAGAAGTACGTAGGATTTTTCTTTATATTGCATAGTTCATGTGTTATTAACAATTTTCTGACGATTGTTTTGGCAAATTTTTGGAAGTTGATAAATTTCGTCAGATAATTGTTAATAAGAAATGAACTATGCAACATAAAAAAAATCCTACGTACTTCCATAGACAATGTATATTTCAAGATATATTCAACATTCCAAGTGAATCGGTTGAAAATTGTCTGAGTTATGTTACAGACCAACTTAAAAAAAGCAGTTTTGAGATAAACGCTGCACAGCCGCCATTTTGAAATTAATCGCTTCAAAAAAATTATTGTATACAGTCACTAATATGTATGATAAACACCCTTTTTTGTAATCTCAATTTATTTTGTAGTTTTTCTGAAAAAAAAAGAAAATCCCCAAAAAGTCTATTTTTTCGACCTCTAGAGTGGCCTAACCTCTTAAACAATTATTTATTTCTGGTGTTTAGTGGTGAAGAAATTTGAAAAAAATCGCAAAGACTCAGTATAATCTAGACAATAACATATATTGTCATTTTATTTACTCTTGGTTTCTTAATAATCCTGGATTCTTATAAATCTTGGATTGTGGCTATCGCTCCAACCTCTTTATAGTTTCAAGACTCAAAAATGTTGTGACTAAATAACTTACCGATTAAGCTGCAGGCTTAGAATTAATTCCTTGGCCTAGAAGTAGTTCTTTAGCTTCGTCGTGGAGTTCATTTTTCGGGGTGAGGGGAGGGAGAGAGAGAGAGGGAGAGAGAGAGAGAGAGAGAGAGAGAGAGAGAGAGAGAGAGAGAGAGAGAGAGAGAGAGAAGTATCACAACACAAAGACGTACTCGTTTTTCTTTGCGCGCCAAATCATGTAACGCTTTCCTCTCCGGGAGTGCTGCTGAAAGCGGAAGATCAAGCGAGAAAGCAGATAAAGGGATAAAATATGTAGGTAAAGGGTAAAAGGAGAAAAATCCGCACAGGCGAGGCAGTGGGCCGAGGGGCAAAAAGGGGGAAAAACAATAAAGAACGAAAAATGCGTCGGTAAAGGGCAAAAGAAAAGGGAAAATAGTGTAAAAGAGGAAGAAAGACAGACTGACAAAAAAGTGAGGGAGAGAGAGAGCTAGAAAGTTTACCCCTGTATCTATAGCTATACGTATAGTTTTTCGTCTCATTGTAAGATATAGTCCGTGCCATGGTGTGAGTTCACCCACGCCGAACGAACGGCCAGACCCGGAGCGAGATAGACAGACACAGGGAAAAAGAGACAGAGAGGCTTTCGGTTAAAGTCCATAGTATTCGTTGGCGGGCTCGGTCGTTCATTCAAGACTTTGGTTCATTCATTCGAATTCCGTGGCAGCGCGCTCTCTCGCTCCCGTTCTCCCGTGCAGTGTGCGTTCCAATTTTCACTCGAACTTTGTGTACTCTGTACGATTTACACTCGTGCTCCTTCAGATCCGTTGTACCTTCGTGGCACTTCTCCTTTTTTTACGGTCGCTTGTCGTAACCGTATAAAAAAGGCCGATCTCTGCTTACGATCCAACGGACTGTTGAGTTTTCTCCGCGTTTTTTTTTCTTTCTCGATACACCGCTTATTCGGTTAATCTTCCTGGCGGAAAATGGCCTCGATCAAATGACCAAAAGAGATCTCGAGCCTGAATGGGACTGTCGCAATATTTTTTTCTTGCTGGCGAAGTTACCGTCTGCTTCGATTTGTTTTGCTTTGTGAAATCGATACTCTGCGATGGAAGATTGTACGCTTCATTAAACGTTCGTTTTCATAGTTTCTAATAATTCTGGTTATTTTTAACGTTTGTGGAAATTTAATGGTTGAGCATTTTTCATTTAAATATCGAAGTTCCCGAGGATTTTTTTTCGTGGGCTATTCGACCATTTATCGTTCGTTCTTTGCTTATTCAAAAGGGGTTGAAGTTTGCATCGTAGGAATATAATAAAAGTGACTTTGCTTTTTATTACACGCATTTGTTTCGACAGATTTAGGCTATGAAAACGCGTTTTTCTCGATCCTTCTTAATGATCGGCGAAAACGATTTCGATTATTAATAAAAATGAAGAAATAAAAAAATTACTATCGTTGCATTTCGTTGATTAAGTTGATTGACAAAAAAGTTTCATCATATCACCGCAGTTTAGTTATTTTTTTGTAATAAACCCAAGCAAGTGCTTTTCAT